>CM075068.1:102961055-102971055 GCA_037428765.1 Rubia yunnanensis
AAACGAGACGTTTATATATATAAATATTTATAAATATATATTTAAATATATATAAATTCACTCGATCACCTATAAATATCGACAGAAAACCGCCAACTGATTCACCCCAAACCATAATTTCCAGTCAAAAATGCCGGTTTTTTCAGAGCTGCAATCGACGGCGGGATCCATGTTCTCGGCGTACACCAACCTGGCGGCGACCGTGATGCTACTCCGGTCGGTGATCCCCCAACCCCTCATGTCCCGCGTCATGTCCCTCATCTCCTACTTCTTCACGCCGTCATGTCCCTCATCTCCTACTTTATATATATATATATATATATATATCTATAAATTTATATACATATATATGTATATATTTATATATATATATATCTATAAATTTATATACACATATATATTTATATATATATATATAAATATTTATTTATATTTATATTTATATATATATATATATTTATATTTATATATATCTATAAATTTATATACATATATATATATGTATATATATATATATCTATAAATTTATATACATATATATATATGTATATATTTATATTTATATATATAAATATATATATATATTTATATATATATATATTTATATATATTTATATTTATATATATTTATATTTATATTTATATATATTTATATTTATATTTATAACTTTATTTATATACATATATATATTTATCTTTATTTATATTTATATATATAAATATATACATATATATGTATATATTTATATTTATGATAAAATATAGAGAACTTAATTATGGTGCACTGATATTAATCAATGACACATCTCATCAATGATGAGGATTACAATATATAGGCTTACAACAAACCAAAGTCTAACAGGAATATAATTCTAAGTCTATAAGGAAACTATCATCTATAACTAATTCTATAAGGTAACTACCATCTATAACTAATTATATAAGGTAACTACCATCTATAACCTTTCCTACAAGGAAAGGGTTTCTATTTCCTTAACACCCTCCCTCAAGTTGGAGCATGATGACAAGAATGTCCAACTTGCGAAGAAGATTATGAAATTGCTAATCAATAAAACAAAACAAAAAATTAAAAAATTCTCAGTAGGGGTAGAAGTAGCAGCAACAACCGTAACAGTAGCAGCTGGTAGAGCAGTATTTGTAGGAGACCATTCAAGGTAATTCTCTTGACCCTTCGGGATGGTGGGTGCAATAACCAAACCAGGTCCGTCAGAAGTGCCAAAGAAGTAGGGCTTAGTCTACAAACGACCAACATGTATAGGTATTTTAGGGCTACATTGCAACTGCAACTGTTTCAATAAAGTCGCGATTACCTCATAGCCATTATTGTTCTGAAGCGCAGTAGCCTCAAAACCAACATCAGTATGGGCGGTACAAGTTGTAAACATGGACCATCGCCAGGACCAATGAAGTAAGAATCAGTCGACACACGACCAATCGGTAAAGTAGTACGAGGGCCAGATTGCAATTGCAGCTGCTGAAGTAAAGTTGTAATCACATCATAACCACTCATATCCTGAATCTTCGGAGCAGCAGAACGAGGCTGATCTTCAGAGCCAGACATATTGTAAAAATCAGGTACAAATCAGGAGCACCGGACACACCGACGGAGAGTAAGCGGCATCGCGCGAGGGCGAGCAGTGGTCGTCGGACGTTTGACGGCGGCGAGCGGCGAGCGGCGTGTGGCGGTGGTTGGCGCGTGGCGTCAAGATCGGCGGCGCGTGGATGTCAGACGACAGGTTTTAATGCAGCGGAAAATTTTCTATTCAGGTTTCAGAATTTTAGGCTCTGATACCATGATAAAATATAGATGACTTAATTATGGTGCACTGATATTAATCAATGAAACATCTCATCAATGATGAGGATTACAATATATAGGCTTACAACAAACCAAAGTCTAACAGGAATATAATTCTAAGTCTATAAGGAAACTATCATCTATAACTAATTCTATAAGGTAACCAGAACTGTATCGCACAGCTAAACACAAGTCACATATCCCAAAGTTAGTGTTTATATGTGCGGTAAGCAGACCAATATGGGGAGAAGATGGTGAATTGTTATTTGATGGTAAACTAGGCATATTTCCATTCGTTCAAGATCAAGTAGCAATAAAAAGCAGCAAGAACAGGCCAGCTGGGACAGTTAAAAAGGCTCTAGTACCAAAAATCACAAGAGATGTCACAAGAGAGAAGCTAATTACAGAAGTCATCTCATCAATCAAGGTAAGGTGGCCATCTCACATCTTGGGAAAATTCATACATATTCAATAAGATAATGCAAAGCCACACATATTCAACCATGATCCAGATTTCAGGGAAGTTGCTGAATCAGATGGTTTTAACATACACTTACTCAGTCAACCAGCAAACTCACCCGACTGTAACATCCTAGACTTGGGATTTTTTAACTCCATTCAAAGCTTACAACAAGAACATACATCATCTAATATTGAGGAGTTAATGGAAGCAGTACAATCGGCTTACGAAAGAGAAGATGCAGTCACTTTGAACAAGGTATTTCTTACACATCAGCTGTAAATGATAGAAATACTAAAAGCACGCGGGTCAAACAACTACAAGATGCCTCACATGAACAAGGACAAACATATAAGGGAAGGAACTCTGCCAAGATCACTACAAGTAAGTGAGGAGGTTGTAAGGGGCAGCATTGAGTATCTAATCAGTAAAGGGGCAGTAGATGAAACTGTGCTGCCACTTATGCATGCCTTAGGTTATAGGCCTTAGATGCAAAATTGTAAACATTTTGGGGGTTGGCTTGATGGCATTTTTTGCAAGCCAAGAACATCCCACTTTTGGTGTGAATGGGATGTTCTGAGACCAACCCCGGTTAAATGTTCATTTGGTTAATGAAGTTTAACCACTTTTTTTTAAACCCCATACTCTCTAATATTTTCCATATTAAGGGACGATGCTCAATGTTACAGCCAGGCAACAATCAGGGATAATGCTCAAAGTTATTGTCATGTTCAAATACACGGCAGAGTCAGAAGATGATACAACAAACTTAGGCTTCAACACATGACCAAAATTCAGGCATGATGCACAAATACAAAGCTTCTCAAAACAGTTTCAAGTATATCCTCGAACACCTGAAGTAATCAGGTGTTCTCGCACATAAATATGCATGCAGTATCTAACTATTTTCTGTATAAAATGTGGACATTAAAATCACAAATATATCATCGAGCAACTGCATCAAACAGTGGCTCTCACACATAACACATAAAAAGTTACATTCATGGGAGGAACGATTTCACCTAATGTGAAGACTGAACTCTTCCATTGTCACCTCTGTAATACTCCCAACCGTTTCCAATTCAAGAATAACATTTGGTTTGATCTTATCTCTTCTCCACCGAAAGTAGCATCCAATGAATGCTTCCTGTATATTTATAGGATTATCCGTGTAAAGAACAGAAAAGTTAGATTCATGGAGGAAAACATGTGTACCACTACAACGGGACTGAAAAGGAACTAACACTATTAATATGAACTTCGACACTTATCATTTTTCGGGCATGTATGTAATGAAATGCCACCAGGTCTAGGGTTTGCGTCGCCTGGCGTCGTGCTCCTCCCGCAACCAAGGGCATAACATGTAAAGTACCTCGTTGCTGCCATACATGGTGTCCTTTGGGTCCTCTAGAACATTTGTGCCCCAGGGGAAGTGTGTTGGCTCGGCGACGTTCCCCTTACCTTTACCACCGGTGATATCACGGCCGGGAGGCACCAAAAGGTGCTCACTATGGCACGTTTGAACATATTTTTCACCATGCAAGTTGCCGGTGGCAGATTTAACATCATCCCGAGGCTCGACAATACCAGATTCCCCCGGATCTGGAGTGGAGAGAGTTTCACTGTGGTCGTTGACCACTGTTTCCCTAAGGGCTGCGTCAAACCTCCAGGCGAAGGTGGCATCATCCGCCCCCGTCTCAGGGACAAACTCTGATTTACTGTATGTATCCGAAACGTAGCACAACGAACACCTCCGACATGATTCGCCGGTGGAATTCGTGTGAAATGACATTCAAAATGCACCAAATAATGGCGACAATAGGGGGAAGATCGATGATATTAAACGGATCTAAGAAAAACTGGTGAAAATAGCAACGGGAACTGGGGGAAGATGCTAAAAAATAAGAACTAGGGTTTCAGGAGGATGAGGAAGAGGAACATTCAGAGGAGCGTCTGAGAAGGAAGCAGACAACATGACCGAGGCGTGGAAAACTGTGGAACAAATAAAGGAGAGTTATGCTTTTCACAAGATCAAGACGCATTCATTGGATGCTACTTTCGGTGGAGAAGAGATAAGATCAAACCAAATCTTATTCTTGAATTGGAAACAGTTGAGAGTATTAAAGAGTGGAAAATGGGTTTGGTGAATTAGGTGGATTAGTTTAGCTACACTTGGGTTTAGAAGAATGGATTTGGGCCCATGTTAGAATAAGCCATTCTGGTCATTTGGTAAAACTTAAAATATGTTGGGGGTAGCTATGGAATTTCATGTCAATTTCTTTTGCCAAATATGGAAAGAAATAAAAAGAGTGCAGATTTGCCTGGAACACCCCCCTTAAGGAAATTGTGCAGATTTCCCTAGGATGGAGGGAGTATTTTTCTTTTATTTTAAGAAAAGCAGTATGATTTCTGAATTATAATAGATTCTGAATATAGTGCACTCTCTATCCCAAATGGACACAATTCCATTAACAGAGAGTTACTTGAGGTCGGAGTATACATCATGCAGTTTTGGGAAACATAATATGGACTACAAAACTCAATCGCTGCGCTGGCAGTTACTTGAGGTCGGAGTATACATCATGCAGTTTTGGGAAACATAATATGGGCTACAAAACTCAATCGATGCGCTGGCAGGCAAACCTAATCTCTATAACGAACAGTGTTTTTTTCCCCAAATCCACGCGTTAATTCCTCATCTCGCTTCTCACTTCTATCTACGCTCCCCAAGATTATTGCCTATTTCATTTTTTAAAGTTAAATTTCTTAAATATAAATTAAAAGACGTATAATAATAAAAATATTTTAACTTCTATTTTCAAAATTCAATTAGATTCATTTTAACTTCTATTTTCTAAATATCAATGTAGAGTATTATTATATTCATTTTAACTTCTATTTTCTAAATATCAATTTTATATATAAAAATATTATACATAACAAAAAATATAAATGATCAAATATTACTATTAAATATCATAAAAAAATAAATACGTCATTAATTATACGTCAATAATTAGGAGACGAGTAAATGTTATATGATCAGACTACCATCTCTCTTAGAGCATCTCCCACGCAGCCTTCTTTCTTTTAAACTTCTATTGCCACGTAGGATTTAATGACCCCCACTCTATATTTGCTTTCCAACCCAAGGGTCAAATATCAGAGTCAGTATTACGTGGACAAAATTTACATCGACCCTGTCAAAGTGATCCTCTCTTCTCTGACTGTGAAATTGACGCTCGCTCTTTGCCAAATCATCCAAAAAATTGGGCGGGTGAATCAAATTTCGTTCAGGATTACATTTGCTCTCTATTTCTTCTTCCCGCGGTTGGGGTTATCTCTCCCGCAGTTGGGGTTTCAGAATCTCAAACTTGTATCCACAAGAAGCAGGTTTTCTTCACCACTTTTTATCAATTTCTAGTCGAAATGTTGTCCGTAGAAGTGATAGAAGAGACACAATTCATTTGTAGTTTGCCGTTCTTGCTGACCACCTACCGCCATGTATTTGCAGAGACGGTGAAAAGCTTTTGAAGAGAAGAGCATTGCGGAGCGAACTTGGGTTGGTGATTCCTGTTTTTATTTATCGTTTGTTATTATTTAAACGCAAATTTCATCAGCGTGTTAAAGTTGACATTTAGTTTGGTGATGCCACTTTTGTGCCTTTCATATTATATCTTGGAACTTGGAAGAGGTCTTGCGTTGTTGTGTGGCTTGTTTCAACTGTTGTATTGCTCTCTATATTGTGGAAAAGTTTGTGTCCGTGACTTTTTCTACAGTATCTATATGGCATGTTTGCTTTCCCTTTTTTGTACATCATTTGGATCATATTGTGTTTATAAAAGGATCTTGACTGTGGTTCCTGAGTCCATTACTTGTGAATGCTTGTGCTGAAGGATTTGGACACCTTTGTAGGTGTATTTCTGGCCCCCTTGTCTTGCTACAGGTAAATTAGTCTGTCATTCCACTCTTTTGTACATAATGTCCATTATATTACTTTGTATTACATTTAATTTTATTTACTGACAGTTGTGGGTATGGGAGCGCATTCCATCCATCCAACCTGCATGTGCTCTACCAATAACAGTACCGCTGAATGCTGTTGGGTCCCGGTACGTGCTGAAAAATTTGAGAGAGCAAATTTTTATACCATAGTCAATTCCATATACTGGCTAATATAATTCACTATTTCGCTCGTATGTGGAGAACCCCTTACGATTTATCACAATCACCGATGCATGTTTTGAGAGTGTATCGCAATCAGATCACATCTCTCAGTCAGAATCAGGTATGGGCCAACTTGGATTATGTTTTTCTGACTCCGTGGGAAAAAATGGTTTTGATTACCTCACTACAACACCTTCATGTTCTTTCAGTTTATTTGGGAGCCATACACGGCGGATATCGTGCAATAACTCTGGTGGTACTGTACGACTGGTAGCAACAATTGGCTAGTTTGCGTTGACCTCATTTGCTGGGACGTCGTAGAGTTTCACCATGCACATCGTGTTCTCAGACAGTTTGGCCTAATTCAGCCAATACCCACCCAATTGGTCAGTAGGGATGAGTACAAGCTGCTTCATACTAGAGACCGACGGGGCAGGTCTGGCATGGATTGGCGTGTAGAACTAAGAAGATATCTCGATGCTTGGGAACAACGATCCAATCGACAAGTAAACCCACCTGGGTATGCAGATCCATAGTCCCAGCTGTGAATACATGGAGTGGTACTTTTACAAGACTGTGAGCATGATTGATCAGCCAGGACGGCCTCTAATGGCTGCAGAGGGTTTCCATGGAGACGGTGCAACTACGGAGTACTTGGTATTTTCTAAAATTCAAATATTGTCAAGAAATAATGCTACGGATTTGCCCAACATTGCATATCTAACATATTTATCTCGATTTTGTAGTTGCAGATAATCACTGAGGTGCACATCAGGTCGAACATTAATTTGGATGGATGTCCCCCACATTTCGCGGACGCTCTCAGGGGAATCAATGAAGTGGTCACACGGGGTCTGCAACATGCGCATCGGGCCTCTAGATTGCAGTATTATCAGCCGTTTGTGCACTGTGAGGATCCTCCCCCTGGTGTGAGATATACGGACCTCAGAAGCCACCGTCAGGCTCCACCTGGTCGACAGGGAGGTCGGAGACCGCGTGCTAGGGGGCCAAATGGAACACGTTGGTCCATCGCATGCTGGACCCTCACATGCGAGTCCACCGATTGTCGGACCATCACATGGTGAACCCTCACATTACGACATGCCTACATCGGAATACACTGCATGTCACTCCAACAGTCAGTCATCCTTACATGTCGCCTGCCGCTCCATTACATACGGGTAGTGTTCCACATGCCTATCGTGAGGAGGCAAAAGACGAAATGAAAGACGAAATACCAGAGGGAGTTCCACAGGAGGAAGTGCATGTACCTACAAAGGTGGCTATTCCACGACAGACATCCAGGACCATACGTTCTCCACCGTGTGGAACGGGCGGAAAGCTTTGCAGAGATCGTCACTAGGACAGTGCATGCCATTGAACACTGATTTGCATTACATTTCACACGTATTGTTCGGCTATTGTACATTTATGCTAATTCATACTCATTCTAACTATGCAATACTTCATTCTTACACCTATATTCAGGACTAGTTAAAAAACTGGAATTCACGCTACCCTAATTTATCGTTTGACTAGTTCTCAAAATATCATCAGACAAACACGAGTCTACTTATGCAGAATCTCCACCGAAAGCAATGGGATGAGAAATAATAACTTATACATTGCAGCATTCAAGGATAATGTATTGCTTAAATTCACGACTCATTCTGAAAAATACACTTCAGTTGAATTCATGACACGATTTCATAATCGGGAAAAAACTAAGAAAAAAATTGCTGCAATTAAAAAAATTGCGCATAACGGTCATTGGGAATAAGCATTTTGCCAAATAATTAAAATTCTCCAAACGCTTATTTTAGCCAATTTACCGAATATTGGCAAAAAAAAATTAATTCAGCCCCTTGAGGACGCATTTTCAAAATGCGTCCTCTATGAAATTTTGGGGAAAAAAAATTAGAGGACGCATACCTAAATGCGTCCTCTATTAAATCAGACAAAAAAATTAAAGGGCATCATGAGGACGCATAAGCTAAATGCATCCTCTATTAAATTGTGCCAAAAAAAATTAAATGGACATCACGAGGACGCATTAGGTAATGCGTCATCCACCTTCTTCTCCATTTTCTAGAAGCACCACAGCAGCATTCAACATTCAAATAAAAACCCTACAAAAGTCAAGAAGTCTTATAACAGTAGTCTAGATAACTCAAAACTTCTTTGTAAATGTGGCAAACCAGCTATAAGTGAGTTTTCTACACTTAAGTTGGCCTTTTCTTGTGTGTTTCCTTCTCTCTTCCTTTACCTTATATACTATTAAGGCACTGTGCAATAATGGTACGTCTGCACTGTGCAGCAAACTGAGGCTTACTAATTATAAGGTCAATTTTTTATTTTTTTTTAAAAAATTGGGTAATAACTCAAATGAGCCCCCAATAAAATCCCTCCCTCCCCTTGCCCTGGTGAGAATTGAACCCATGACCTCATGGTAGCAGCACTAGACTTCAACTGCTAGGCTAACATTCAATTCTCAATTATAAGGTCAATTTAGCTCTTCAACTCATGGACACCAATTTAAAATTAATCGATAGAAATTAATAAGAAATTAGAAGAAATTTTTTTGTTGTATTAATCGCGTCATAAACTTTTAACTATTGCACGTTTTATAATTATTTTTTTACATTGCAACTTAAACATTTTACTTTTTTATAAGTTTAAGGAGAAACGATCTTTCCCAAAACTTAAGTAAACATATCTTAAAATTTTAATTTATAATTTTTATATCAGTTCGAATTTATAATTAATTACATTTTATCATAACACATTATTGTATTTAATTAAGAAAATATGCAAATGAATATTTTATTCGATTCATTTTGGAAGTTATTTTAATAAACTATAGTTAATATAATATAAATAAATAACTAAACATATCAACTCTAAAGTATATCACCAACAATTCACATGGTACACTGGGATTTAACAAAGAATTTAACAAAGAATTTACTTATTTGAAAAAAAAAGCATGTCTATCAACCATTTAGGGATTGATTACTATAGTAAATTTTATCATATTGATATTGAAGATACTATAGTAAATTTATTTTGGACGGAAAAATTTATTTAAATGAATTATTGAAGGCAAAATTAATGAGTATGATAGAGAAAATCAAGTGAAGTCTATGAAGTGGTTTCGTAGTGGTTTCAATTATTGTGTGGTAAAAATTGAGTGGTTTCTTTGTGGTTTCAGTTGATGAGGTGGAAGAGAGAGATTGAATATTTAATGAACTAAAACTACAAGAGCGGTTTCAGAGCGTTTTCATCACTGCACATGCTCTAAGCTCTGAGTTCCCGATCATACATCTCCTCTCTCATTTTTAATACTCCCTCCGTCCCAAATCTATTTGCACTACAATTATTATCACGCTATTCAAAAAATATGTTTGATTGTAAATATGTTTATCTGTGTATAATAACGGCAAATAAAAAGTTGATATTTAGAAACTATTTGTTACAACGAATTGAACAATATCATAAATGATAATATTGTTGTTCATATATCCATTCAAATATGTGGTCAAATTTTGATAGAG